>PVIJ01002218.1:0-18620 GCA_004024925.1 Scalopus aquaticus | reverse complement strand
GTGTATGTCCTGTGTATGCACGCAATAAACCAGTATCAAGTCTAAATATAAATAAGCACAAAAATCTTTGCTCAAAACTCTCAAACATTTATGTAGTTGTATTGTTCAGGACTAGGTTTAACTGCAAGTCACAGATACACATTTACAACTGAAACAAGAAAGTACTTTTCTTCTCACACATAAAATCCAGGTTCTGTTCCATATCATTCATCAAGCTATCTCTAAGATATGCCAAGTATTTTCATTATCTAAGATAGCATCACTGTATTTCCCTTTTAGTCAGGAAAATGGATCTTTGAAGGAAGGATCCACAAAGCAGTCACACAAAACTTCTTATATCTTATAGACCTGAAATTGGTCACATGGTCATACCCAGCCTGAGGGAAGGATGGGAAATGTAGTTTTTTACGTGAGTAGCCAAGGTCTCTGCTAAAAACTGGGACGTGAACAGGAGTGAAGGGACCTAAAAGAATAAAAACAGGCTGCCATTAGCATTTATTATAATTTCTAAAGTTTGCATCTTTTATAGTTTCATTTGTGACCATTTGCAGCTGCACCAATTGCTGCTAAGTGCTAGACCAATCTCCACCTTTTTCCCAGTCCCAGGAATTTTGCTCAGTTCAGAAGAAAATGGAGATTTAGTGTGTTCCTTTTCAGAACATCAATTGAAGCACTGATGTCAAATCTGCTTACCTGGATAAATTGAGAACAGCAAACATGCTTTAGCTCTGGTTCTCAAAGTAGGGTCCTTAGACCAGGAGAATCAACATCAGCTGGATTTGCCATAAATTCTGAGAACGAGACCAACCATCTGTTTCAAGCCACCCTCCAGAGGAGTCATGTAAAATATAAGAATCACTGATGCGAAAGGGGTCTATATGCCCAAGAGGGCTTTACTTGAGAATCTCATACTAGACTTATTTCCTACCCCTCTCTCATATGCAAGAGGGTCTTTTGGGGGTTCCCCACACCCACAGGTTTTCTAATGTTGGTTTCTAAGCCTTTGGGGAAAAAAAACACATTCATGAAAATTTTAGAATAAATAAATACTAGAATTGGCAAATATCTTCTGACCTGTCCTCAGAACTCCAGCAAAAAGAAAAAAAAAAAAAAAAAAAAAAAAAAAAAAAAAAGGTTGTTAAACTCTTATGCCACATGACCTGGAAAAGATTTCGGCTGCTGACAGTGGATGTGGCCACACTGCAGGCAATAAAGGGCTGGCTAACCTGCCTTTATTTGCTTTCTGCTCAAGATAAACATTTATCACTGAGTGTATTGATTAACACCGTATCACTTCCCGCCTTACACTTTCACAAAGGGAGAAGGCTCCCCTTGGGAACTCAAAGTGTTGAGGGGCACAGGAGACCTGAAGTGCTCCTATGGCTGTGAGGTACTGTGAGCTACACAAAGGTGTGGGACTGCCTCTGCCAAAGAGAGGCCAGTCACCAGGGCTGCTCTGATTTTTAGTGATGCTCTTCTTAGAGGAGACGATCAGGGAACAAAATGGTGGCCACAGAGCAAGACGTGCTTGTCGAAGTGCAGGATCCTACTAGAAATGTCTACATTATTAGTCACCTGCAAAATGGACGGCAGATAAGCTTTCCATTTCTTGAAGTTTTGTTTTGTTTGTTTGTTTTTTAAATGATTTACCAATGTGGGAATGCAGTACCAGAGAGAAACCAACAAAATTGGCTTCATTTGTAACTTACCAATGGTACATCAAAGAGTAACTATGGTCCCTGAGTATTTAATACTTGAGCCTGTCTTGGTTCCTAGCTCAAGTAGGTGGGATATAAATGGATAAACTGAATAATCACCAACTCTTTATCTTTTGTTTTTGTTGATAACCATTCCTATCATTAATAATGTTGTGACTGAGTCTATATGGCAGGTGAATTACTTTATTGTTTAAAATCATGATTAGACATCTTGAGAAGAGTATTTTTATTAAACCTACCTTAACAAGGCTAACTCATTGTTAGCTACATTCTAACCTAACCTAATGTTTTCCAAGCAAACTATTGTGACATCAACTGTAAATTTCCTATTTTGCTACTTATTGTGGTTCTGGAGAAAATCTTGATTTTCTGTCTGTCTATTAAGGGGGCTAATGTGGAAGGAAGACATTGGAGCTGCACCCAGGACCCCAGTGGGTGATACTAGGCTCCTTGGTTGGAATTCCTTCTTTGTGTTTTCTTGCAGATGTTCTCTGGCTTAAAAAACAGGCAAAATTATTTTTTCTCCCCAACCTTTAATTTTGAAATAATTGTAGTTTTCATATGCACTTGTACGAACTAATACAAAGAGATTCCATGTACTCTTTGACCAGTGGTGACACCCCATAAAATTATGGTGCAACATTACAAGAGGATATTTATGGAATCAAACTATAAAACACTTCCATCAGCACCAGAATCCCTCCTGTTGTCCTTTGATAGCCAATCCAAATTTTTTCCCACCCTACCCTCTTCTTAACCATTGGTGACCACTAATCTGTTTTCCATTTCTACAATTTTGTCACTTAAAATTGTTACAGAGATGGAACGTGGTATGCAATCTTTGGAGAAACTTTCCCCTCCAACATAATTCTCTGGAATTCATCAGATGATTGCATGTATCAATATTTCCTCCTTTTAGTTGCTGAGTAAGAATCCATGATAGAGATCTACCACAATTCTTAACAATTCTCTCATTGAAGAAAATCTGCGTTATTTCAGTTTGCAGTATTATGAATAAAATGGCCCCAAGTTTCTGCACAGATCACTGCATCAACATAAGTCTCTATTCTTCCAGAATAAATGTGCAGGAGCACAATTCCTGGGTCATATGGTAGTAGCATGTTTAGTCTTTAACAAAACTATTGAATTGTTTTTCACAGTGACTGAGGCATTTTATCTTTCCAACAGAAATCTAAAAATGATTCACTTTCTCTGCTTCTTAGCGCATATTTTGTATTGTTTTTCTCTAATAACTAATGATTTCCCCGGTCCCTAATAAATTGCAATGTGTTAAGTTGCAATCTGTGTATGCTCTTCTATAAAATCTCTCTTCCTGCCCATTTTTCCCCATAGAATTGTTTACATTTTTACTGTTGAATTTTGAGACTTCTTTACATATTCTATGTTTGTCCCCTTTGGACAACTGGTTTGCAAGTATTTCCTCCCAGTCTGTCTCCAGAAGTCTTTCATCTTCTTAATAGGATTTTTCACCAAACAAGTTTTTTATTTTGACGAAGTCCAATTTATAAGTTCTGACTTTTATGGATCATATTTTTAGCATCAGAACTAAGAACTCTGCCTCATCCTAAATCCTTAAGACATTATCTTATGTTTTCTTCTAAAACTTTAATAGTGTTATAATTACATTTAAGTCCATAATCCATTCTGAGTTAATTTTTGTCTAAGGTTTGAGACTTAGGTCAAGGTTCATATTTTGTCTATGGATGTCCAATTACTTCAGTGCTATTTTCTAAAAAGGTTATCTTTTCTCCATTGAATGATTTTTGCAACTTTGTCAAAAGTCTTCTGGGCATATATGTGCCTGTCTATAGTTTCTTTATCCTGTTGTATTGTTCTTTATTCTGTTTGATTAATCTATGTGTCTATTCCTATGCCAATGTATTGATAATAGAGCCACAGATAAGGCTTGAAATCCAATAAATTGATTCCTCCCACTTTGTTCTTCTTTTTCAAAATTGCTTAAGCTATGTTGCCTTTGCCTTTCCATATACATTTTAGAATAATCCTGTTTCTATCTATGAAAATATCTTGCTAGAATTTTTATGAAAATTTCATTAAACCTGTATGTGAACTTGGAGAGAACTGACATATTTATTTTGTCAGACCTTCAACTATGCTCACAGTATGAATTTTTTGTGTATTGAGGCTTTGATTTTCTTTCATTAGCATTGTGTTGTTATCAGCATACAAATCTAGTATAAGTTTATTACATTTATTTTTTTTAGAACTTTTTAAAAATTTTTCGTTATTCATATCTTTTACATCATTGTGTGATCCCCATAGGTTACCCACCACCTGTTCACCCGTGAAGCCATCACCATAGTCCTCTGTGCTCCCCTCTTCCCCCCTCTTGAGCCCTTCCCCTCCCCTCCTTCCCTGCTGAATGTCGCATTCTTATTTGGCTCCACTATATTCCTGTTATAAGTGAAACTATTCGATACTTTTCTCTTTCTTTCTGGCTTATTTCACCGATCATGATCCCTTCTAGTTCCATCCATGTTGCTGCGAATTGCATGTGTTTGTCTTTTTTGAACGCTGAATAGTACTCCATTGTGTATATGTACCACATCTTCTTGATCCAGTCATCTATTTTTGGGCATCTGGGTTGTTTCCATACCTTAGCTATTGTAAACAGTGCTCAATAAACACGAGGGTGCATGTATCCTTTTGGATTAGTGTTTTTGTAACCTTTGGGTAGATTCCCAGAAGTGGTATTGCCGGGCCATATGGAAGCTCTATTTTTAGCAGTTTGAGGAACCGCCATACAGCTTTTATACATAAGCATTTTTCTATTTTGAGCCATTGTAAATGTATGTACAATATACCATATATTTTATTTTTAGTGTCCATGTGTTCATTACTAGTATGTGAAAATATAATGTTTTTTGTGTATCTTGTATCCCGACAATTTGTTGAACCCATTAATCAGTTCAAAGATAATTTTTTAGGGTCCTTAGCATTTCCTATATAGATATATGTAATGTGCAAATAAGAAGTTTTATTTCTTCTTCACTGATCTGTAAGCCTTTTTTTCCTTACTTTTCTTGCCTTCTTGCCTGTAATAGAAGTTTAGCACTATGTTCAATAGCAATGGTAAGAGTAAACATTTTTGTCTCAGTCCCAATCTTAGGGGAAAACATTGAGCCTTTCACCATTCGGTGTAATGTTAGATATAGATTTCTGTGAATGGACTTTATCTAATAGTGCTTCACTATTTCTGTTTTCCTGTTTTTGTCATAAATGGGTATAAAGTTTTGTCAAGTCCTTTTTCTGTGTAGATTGATATGATCACATTTTTCTTCTTTAGTTTAATGTGGTGAATTACATCGATGAATGTTCAAATCTTGAGCTACCCTTTTATCTCTGTAATAAATCCCATTTGGTTATGTTATGCTATAGTCTATTTGCTAATGTTTTGCTAAAGATTTATACACGTGTAAATCTTCATAAAATGAATTAGGAAGTATTTCCTCTCTTCTATTCTCTAGAATAAATTGAGTAGAATGGTTGTTAATTCTTTTTTGCATATTTGGTAGCATTCTCCACCAACACCATTTGGGACTGGAGATCTCTTGTTGGGGGAATTACTACAAATTCAAATTTCTACAAATGTACAGTAATTCAAATGATCTATTTCTTATTGAGTAAATTGTGATCGTGTTTTTCAAAAAATTTGTCCATTCCATTGAAGTTGTCAAATGTATGTGTGCTGAGTTTTTTGTACTATTTCTTGCTTTTCTTTTGTTGTTTGCAGTGGATTCTTGTTTCCATCTGGATGTTGATGATCTGCCCTCTATTTTTTCTTTGACAGTCTTGATAGTTTTATTCAACTCTTCAAAGAATCAATTTTATGTTACATCAATTTTTTGTTTTACAATTCATTGATTCCTTTTCTTTATTGGGGTTGTTTTGGAGTTATTTCCTTTTACTAGATTCTTAAGTTGAAGCATATATTATTGATTTGAGATTTTAATGCTCTTCATTTCCCTCAGCCCCATTTAGTTGTATACCACAAATGTTGATATGTTGCATTTTCGTTTTTATTTAAATCAATTTCTTTTTAATTGAGACTTCCTCTTTAACTCATGTATTATTTAAGAGTGTGTGGTATAGTTTCCAAGTACGTGGAGATTTTCCTGTTATCTTTCTATTTTCAATTGCTACTCAGTCCATTGTGGTCAGAAAACAAGTCTGAAATTAGTTCTCATAAATTTTTTTGAGATTTGTTCATGACGTAAAATATTTTTAAAACTGTTATATATTATTGTTCCTTGGGCAGCTAGAGATATTGTGATTCTGATGTTGCTGGCTAGAATATTTATAAATGTGGAAGACATTCTGTGGATTGATGTTATTGCTCAGTTCTTTTTTTCTTGGTGAGACTAGCTTAGGGCTTGTCAATTTTTCAATCTCATAGACCCAACTTTAGATTTTTTTCTTTTCTCTATCATTTTTCTATTCTTTATTTCATTTGTCTTCACAATAATCCTAATTATTTCCTTCCTTCTGACTGTTTTAGACTTAGTCTCTGTTCTTTAGATTACTGAATTGAGATTTTTCTCCCTTTTAATGCAAACACTGACAATTCTTTTTTTTTTCTGCAAAACTGTTCAAAATTTGAAGGAAAAAAAAGGCTTATGTGCAGATAGGTTTTACCCTGTGACCTAAGATTTCATACCCCCTCTTGCAAACTTGATTTCTCTAAACATGCAGATCAATAGTCCACTGTAACTGCTGCAGCAAGAAAAAAATATTGTCCATACATTTTTTCTAATTAATTATAAATTTGATTATTTGAGTTGACTAGACCACTCTTCCTTTGAGGGGGTGGGGAACTAGAATACCTGCGTTTCAATCCCAACCTGGCAATTGGTTGTTTGACCTTGGGTAAGTTACTTAACCTCTCTTAAATATGGGGATAATGAGAACACATAACTTCTGGTTCTTTGTGAGGGATTTTTGGAGTTAGTCTATCACAAGTGCTTAGCACAATGTCTGGCACATAGTAACCATCATAAAAAGGCTATTTGTATGATGGCATCATCATTATTACTAATGATATTGTTTCTTTTAGTCATTTTGAAATTTGTACCACATTTATGTGCTGAATTTTTCAAAATAACATGTAGCTTAAAAATTTCAATGGACAAATGAAAAAGCAATCTTCTGAGAAAAATCAATCAAGAATTATTGTTTAAGCTGCAATTGCATTTTATCAGTGGGTACTATAGAACACTTATCTCTATCCTTTAAAGAATTTAAGGAATGCAATGATATCTTTTTAGTTTGTGAAGTATCATAAAGGGGAAGGAAAGCCTTTGGGAATATGTCATTGACTGATTATTCACTTTAGAATTCTCCCCTCTGCCACTTTCACAGTTGTGCTCCTTGTAATCATTTATTTCTGGTTTGGCTACTAGACAGTTTTTCTTTAACTATGATTCTGTGTTTTAAGTCATCCAGCCAGTACTGGCACTACCTTGACTGCAAGTATTTGCAATTCTTTATCAGTTGAAAAACAAAAAAAAAAAGTGTCTGCTAAAATTGTTTACTGACACTGAACTCTGCACTGGAGGCTCACCTTGAGTGGTGAGCAAGTTCCCAATAGCTGGAACCTGCAACCATATCCTTTTCATCAGAAAAAAAATAAAGTTTAGCAACTATGGGGACATCTGCAGAATAAACACCCCATAATCCCCAGAAAACACCACTGATAGATGTGACTGCTGATGTTTATTCTGTGGCCAGCATTAATAGGATGAGGGTACATACCCCCAACACACACACACACACACACACACACACACACACACACACTCACAAGCTGGATGTGAGCTGTCACCAAGTCTGAACTGCATTCAGATAGAAGGATCTCACAAGCTTGTGGGCTTATTTTTTTTCCCTTTAAATGGTAATCTGGCAGAAATGCTATATTTAAATATCAAACATTGGTAATCATTTCAGCAGTACTGTTAGTTTGGATAAAATGTCTTTCCTACTGTAGCTAATTGCTTGAATATCTACAAACTGATACAGTCTTTGTAGACATTTATACTGTCCTCTTTTTATAACTTTATTTCATTTTCTGTTCATTTCTGGTGTTGACTCAAAGGTCCTTTATCACCTCATGCTGATAATATGTGCTTTATGGCTGCTTGTGTGATTGGGAACAGTTGAAGCAGCATGCAATAATACACACATATAAATATTTGAACAGGAAAAGGAAAGTCTGTCTGATGTAGGCCATGGAAGAAATGCATTTAAACAAATAGTGCCACTAGAGGGACCTTGACTCTAAACCAAGACTAGGCAAGGTCACCCTGTGTCTGCGCTACTTGTATGGTGCCTACAAGAATCGCCACCAACTGCAGAATCAATACATTCCAGATCCCACAGCCTAGGGCACTGTGCCCATTTCCAAGCTGGTGGGCTTATGACGTCATAACTGAACCTTTCATGTTGGGTCAAGATCACTAAAATCTTTCCCTCTGAGGATAAACTTGTTCTTGCTAGGTGTTAAAGACTTGAAAGATTTTAATTAGTTTACCAGGCTTTTCCAAACCTTTGGTCACCAAATGATATTGTGGGGTTCAAAAAACATGGAACTGGGTGTCTCCTTTGCCCGTTTTTTTTTTTATCATTTTTAAATTTTTATTCATCTCTTTCACATTATTGTGTATTCCCCATAGATTACCCACCACCGATTCACCTGTGAACCATCACCATAGTCCCTTGTGCTCTTTTATCCCCCATTTTGAGCCCTTTCCCTCCCATTCCCTTGCTGAATGTCTCTTTCTTATTTGATTCTCCTATATTACTGTAATAAGTGAAATTAGTCGATATTTTTCTCTTTCTTTCTGGCTTATTTCGCTGAGCATGATCCCTTCTAGCTCCATCCATGTTGCTGCAAATTGCATGTGTTTATCTTTTTTGAATACTGAATAGTATTCCATTGTGTTTATGTACCACATCTTCTCAATCCAGTCATCTATTTTTGGGCATCTGGATTGTTTCCATATCTTAGCTATTGTGAATAATGCTGCAATAAACATACGGGTGCATGTATCTTTTTGGATTAATGTTTTTGTGTCCTTTGGGTAGATTCCCAGAAGTGGTATTGGTGGGTCATACGGAAGCCCCATTTTTAGCAATTTGAGGAACTGCCATACGGCTTTCCATAGTGGTTGGACCAGTTTGCATTCCCACCAGCAGTGTAGGAGGGTTCCTTTTTCTCTGCACCTTCGCCAACATTCAAACAAGGACAACAGTTTGTTCAACAAATGGTGCTGGAAAACTGGGCAACTACATGCAGAAAAATGAAGCTAGACTACTACCTTACACCATGCACAAAAAACAATTCAAAATGAATTAGAGACTTGGACATAAGACCTGAAACCATAAAATACATAGAAGAAAACATAGGCAAAAAAATACATGACATATATCTTAGTAACATTTTTAAGGACACATCCGCAAAGCAAAGACAGTGAAGGAAAAGATAAACAGCTGGGATTACATCAAACTAAAAAAGCTTCTGTACAGCAAAAGAGACATTAACCAAAACAAAAAAAGTCTACTGACTGGGAAAAAATTTTTGCACTCCATACAACAGACAAGGGAATGATCACAAAAATCTACAAGGAACTCACACAAAAACAAAGCAAAAAATCCAGTCAAAAAATGGGCAGAAGAACTTAAAAGACACTTCTCCAAAGAAGAAGAGCAAATGGTCAATAGGCACATGAAAAAATGTTCAACATCCCTCATAATCAGGGAAATGCAAATAAAAACCACAACGAGATGCCACCTTACACCAGCAAGAATGGTACACATTAAAAAAACAGGGAACAACAAACTTTGCCCGTTTTTGCATAGGGGCTTTCCCCTCCCTTATCGAACCTCTCATGAATAGTTGAAAATGAGTGCAAAATGACATTCGACTTAGAAAGTAAGAGCACCAGGAAGCAGAACTGGAGCAAACAGAGCAGCTCATTTCGCCAGGCATAGCTGGTGCTGTCCGCGGTTGTCCCTGACAGCGGGGCCGACTCGGAACCACCTGTGTTTGCTCAGTAGCTTTCCCCAATCTGCGAGAAAATGGCCCGGGCCGGTCACATGGCAGCCAGATAGGCCAGGCACCATGGGAATACAAAAGCCGGAGCTTTTAGCAGAGTTAATCATTAATGCGCCTTCTCTTTGTCCCATTCAGGAGTGCTGACAGGGCTTTGATAGCCTATATTTGCCATAGGGCTGCTGCAGTCCGAGCCAGGTACTAATGAGCCCATGGGCTCCAGGCTCTCATCCCAGCGCCCACAGAGGCTGACTTCAGGGAGACACTGCCCTTCCACCTGAGTCCTGCCCCCAACCCAGCCCCTCACCCCCGGGTGCACCCTCATCCGCTTTGTGCCCTGCTGTTACTGAATACCAAACCCTCCACCGCATGGGTCCTGTGAGTTCCTCTCAATCATGCGCATGAGTCCAACACAGCAAGGCTGGAAGATGTCTGATTAGAAGGCTGATCATTCTGCCTTCCCCCGGTGTTATCTTTCCCCCACCAGGAGAAAAAAATAAAGTTAAATTACATGCGTTCCTTTTTTTGTTTTGTTTTGTTTCAATGTGAAACAGGAATGGACCGTTTTGCTATAACAGCAATGGGGAATTACCTTCCCAAAATTTAGCGTAGAGATTCATCCATGGATGTATTCTGGTATTCACATTTCAGCAACTAAAATTCAGGTATCCCTGACAACATTTTTTTTTTTTAATAGAAAACCCAGTCTCCAGCCTTAACATTAAGTAGTCCATGTGTCAACAGGCTGGAATTCTGGCAAATGCCAACCATAATCAAAACCCCCTTGCTACCTGTTTTTTTACCTGACACTGTGAAGCTTCCCCCATCCCAGGAAAAACATATCCAAACCCCTGAATGTATGATTTTGCTTCCAGCTTGCTGAAAATGTTTTCTGGGTCTGGGTTTCCATATTACTGTCAGCACAACTTGAAAATATAAACTGGCTCTCAGCAAATGAATCATGAAGTTCCCATTGTTCATCAAAAGTAGTCGAAAACAAGTGATACAAAAAGTGTCTCTTTGAAGCCTGACTTATAAAAGAACAATGCAGAGCATCAATATGCAGAGCATTTTTTTCAAGAAACTAAGTACATGAAAATGTTTCTAATGACTATGGGTTATATGTAGAAGGTACTGTGGGTAAATATGTACAAAAAATAAGGTGGGCAACCATGTATTCCTGTACCTCCCTTTGGCCAGAGTAAAAATACCTTTAAAGATTTTATCCAATTGATCTTTATAACATCTGTGGTGTACTGGATGGTAACAAATTTTATTGCCACCTTTTTTTTTAATAGATAAGGAAATGAAAGTTGACTTGCTTTGTCATCTTGGAACTGTAAACAGCAGACAGATGATTAGAATCCCAGAAGGATTAGATTGTATGGTCAGTGCTTTAGGATGGAATCATTGCTTATTATTATGTCCTCCCTCCTGCTTTTTGCAGCCTGGTTTATTCTTTATTGGTCACCTACTATGTGCCAAGGAGCACTTGACTCTGCAGGGAGTAAAGGTGAAGACAATTTGGCTCCACCAGCAAGAAGCAGCTCAGGAGATAAGACATGTACCACAAATAAATACCAGGTGAGAAGAAAATAATGGGCTGCATTTAGCTGCT
The DNA here is from genome assembly GCA_004024925.1 of Scalopus aquaticus. Classification (NCBI taxonomy): domain Eukaryota; kingdom Metazoa; phylum Chordata; class Mammalia; order Eulipotyphla; family Talpidae; genus Scalopus; species Scalopus aquaticus. The sequence continues at coordinate 7,195 of PVIJ01002218.1, read as the reverse complement.
ACCTAAAGAAATGCCTAAGTAGTTACATCCCAGTAGAGCTTTGCCCCAGATCTGAACACTCCCCACAGGGAGGCAAAGCTGATCATTTCGGAATGCCTGAATGTTAGAATGTGGAAAGCATCCAATTCAAATAATGCTATCAGTTTTAGCATAATGGCAAGGTCTGTGGTATAATCAGTCTTTACTTTTTAAAATGCTCTTCATACAGGGAGAATGACCAAATTTTATGCCCTGAACAGTCCTTTTCATTACAGGCATCAAACACGGGCTTGTGGATAAAGATGGAGTTGACTCTACTGTCCCTTTAACTTGAGAGTCAATCTAGAACAGGATGGAATAGGCTTTGAAAGGGGACAAAGCCATGGGCTAAGTATGCATCCAAACAAATATGTTTATTTTAATGCATGCAAGAGACAGCAAAAAAAAAAAAGTTCTATTACTTTGAGGGCAAAATTATCTGCATTACTCCTTAAGATTTAGTCAGCAATTAAATGGCCATTTGGGGCAGATAATGCAGACAAATCAATATATTGACAAAATGTATTGATATTCATTGGTATTGACATTCTCCTGTAATTATTAAGGTGTATTGAATCAGGAGAGGAAAAAATAGGTATGTGCTCTACATAGTCTCATTTCCTGGGGAGAACACAGGAGTCTCAGTTTGAATACCCAAGTTGCACTCCCTATGTCAAAAGAGTGCAGATTCCTTGGAATGCAATTCCAGCAACAGGATGAAGGAGAGGTGAGGAAAAGGGGGAAGGCGAAAGGATGCAGTCATAAAAGGGTGTTACTGACCCATCGCCAACCATGCGTGGCTGGAGCTTACCTCTGTGCAGCACACATCCAGGGTTGTCCCACCAAGGGGAGGGAAGCTGGGTTTGCCTACCAACTCCTGTCCTTCATTGTATGAGAATCCCTCTTGTGGATGTAAACTCTCCAGCACTCTGAACACATTTCCTCTGGGGAACACACTTCCATTCAGAGAACAGAAGCACTTGTTATATAGGAGAACAGCTGCAGGTATTTGATGTGATCGGCCAGAAGGAACTAGACAAGGTATCTACAGCTTCAGTTACAACAGACCTCTCTGAAGAAGTGGAGGAAAAGGGAAGGAGACTAAGCAGAGCCCTGTTTTTGGAAACCGCTAAATGTAGGATAATTAGGTACTACTTTTGAATCAATCACAGTTCTCTCTAGTGCCTTCCATTTCAAATACAATTATACTCAAGCCCTGAGAGACAAGTCCCACAAGTCCCAGATGCCAGAGAGGCCCAGTGGTAGTACTTTCAAAGCATCAGAAAGCAATCACCAGCTCTATGTTTTCCTGAATAGGGTTTGGGGATGTCCACTCTGAGCTGCATGGCTCCTCCCTGGGGTCCACATACCCACTAGTGTGGGAGTCATTGGATTGGCTGCAGCCATGTTGGAGGAAAGAACCAGGAAGTGGAGAAAATGCATTTACTTATTCCTGTTTGTGTAAGTCCTAATGCTGCTTTCTTTGTACAAAGTCATTTTATATGTTCTGTTCAATGAAGCCACACCCCTTTCAGCAAATCCTGCCTTAAAACACTGGTTCTCAAGGTATGGTCCTGGACCAACAGCCTCAGCACCCCCTAGGAGCTCACTGTAAATGCAACTTATCAGACTCTACCCAACATACACTAGTTCAGAAACTCTTGCAGTGGGTCCAGAAATGATGTTTTAACAAGTCCACTGAGAGACCCCGTCTTGCTAAGCTCAGACCACTGGTGCAACTGCTACAGGAGGCCTCACTATGATAAGGTTCTGCCTCCACCCTCTGCCTAGTAGAACTCTTATGATAATCCCCAAACATTAACGCATAGATAATTCTAAACTGGAAATAGCCCACCATGTTTTCCTACCATATTTTTCAGTTTTAAATAGTATTCATTTTAAGATAAAACATCATATTCAAACAGCTTTTCTAAAAGGAAGAAGGGAATTATCCTGGTTGTTTTCTATACATCCTCTCCTCCACTGCATTCCCCACCCCAACCCTGACCGCCCCCCCCCCCACCAAAAAAAAAAAAACATGAAACTGTGGTGAGATGAAATGCATGGATCTGGGCGATCTGGAAGCATACCTGATTCAAACATCCTTAAGTCTTTTGAAATTGTGGTTCCCTCAAGGCCTGCTTCTCACAGAATCCTATTTTCTTCTTTATATATTCTCTGGACCCATCTTAAGCATAAAAGAGTATTGAATAATCAAGAAAAGTTGTTGTTGTTCTGTTGGAGTAGCACAGTATTCAAGTGAATTCAGCAATAGAGCCAGTGCATTAGGGAGTGAGGTGATAAAAAGCTGCAGACACTGGACCCAATTATTTTGTCCCACTTCCCACATCCTCCCATGAGGGTGGGTACATGGGAAAAGATCTGCATTTTTCTGCTCACCTTCCCAGGTCTCCTGTGTACCTCTCACAATGTAAGTATCTCACCTCTGGGTTTTAGAAATGTGTCTTTGTTTACACAAATGCAAGCTCCTGTAAATGCAAGTCCAATGCTTCTCCTAGTGCTCTAGTTCAACTTAATACCAGTTACCTCTGGTAACTAAAAGAAGCAATGTTACTTTCCAGCATATCCACTTCTGATGGAATATTTGAAGATAAATTTGATGTTGCAAGTTGGGTTCATTGGAAGGAAACCAGCAGAATGTTTATTAGATGGGAGAGAAGGGGAAAAAGCAGATTTGGAAGAGGGAATCCCCCAAAGGGTTAGTTGTTCCTGTGGAAAGTTCTGGATCTGGATTGATCTTACAGGTAGTTTCCACATGGAACAAGTAGACAGGGTAGGAGATGTCCCTGTAAAATATGCCCCTGAGTCAGTTATTGTTCTTCAACATCTGGGGAATAAGGCCTTCAGTCCTGAAAGGGAGTTCCTGTGACACACCCCAGTGTGTACGTCAGTGGAGTTTGCCCTGTCTGTTGACATTGGTATGATCTCATAGAAAGGGATCCCACAGTATTCTAGTCTCCCTTTATGAAACTGGATCATAGAAAATTATCATTTTGGCTCTCAGAAAGTCATCTTTCTATTCTTATTGAAAAAAATCAGTTAAGAATTAAGACTTTGGAGAAGTGTCTATTTTGTTCTTCTGGCCATTTTCTGATTGGGTGAATTGCTTTCTTTTTGTTGAATCACATGCATTCTTTGTATATTTTGATTACCACCTTTTTGTCAGATGTGTTATGTGCAAATATTTTCTCTGCATCAGCAGGGTGTCTTTTTGTTTTACTGATAGTTTCTTTTGCTGTGCAAAAGCTGTTAAATTTTATGTAATTCTATTTGTTTAGATTTGCTTTTGTTTCTCTTGCCATTGGTAGACTTCACTAAAGCCAATGTCATGGAGAACATTTTACCTATTTTCTTTCAATGTATTTTATAGTTTTGGGTTTTATATCCACATGTTTAATTCATTTTGAGTTATGTTTTGTTTAAGATTTGAGATGGTGGTATAGTTTCATTCTTCTGCATTTGGCTGACTAATATTTCCAACACAAGCTATTGGAGACTCTCCTTTATCCATTGCATACTCTTGGCTTCTTTGTTGTAGATTAACTGTCCATGAATACGCAGGTTTAGTTCTGGTCTGTAGGTCTGTTTTTTTGTTATTGTCATGCTGTTTTAATTACTACAGCTTTGTAGTACAGTTTGAAGTCTGGGTGTGTGATGCTGCCACTCTTATTTTTGACAGGATTGCTTTGACAATTTGGGATATTTTATGGTTCCATATGAATTTCGGTGATGTTTGTTCTATTTACTTGAAGAATGTTGTTGGAGCCTTATTAGGAATTGCATTGAATCTGTACATTGCCTTGCGTAGAATAGACATTTTAACAATTCTTGTTCTTCCAATCCATGAGCAGGGAATAGCTTCCCATTTCATTATGTCTTTTAACAGTGTCATAGTTTTTATTGTATAGGCACTATACCTTCTTTATTAAGTTTACTTCTAGAGATTTAATTATATTCATTTCAATTGTGAATGGGATTGTTTTCTGGACTTAATTCTCTTCAAACTCATTGTCTGTGTATAGAAATGTAACTGATTTTTGCAGCTTGATTTTTGTAAACTTCCATTTTGCTGTACTGATTTATTATTTCAATTAGTTTTTGATGGTTTATTTAGAGTTTTCCATGTATATTATCATGTCATCCGTAAATAATGAAAGTTTTACTTCTTTCCAAATTTGTATTCCTTTTATACATTTCTCTGATTACTCTAGATAACTCTTCGAATATTGTGTTGAATAGTAGGGGTGAAAATGGAAGGCATACAGATGGCCAATAAGCACATGATAAAATGTTCTTCATCATTTATCAGGGAAATGCAAATCAAAACCACAATGAGATATCATCTCATATCCATAAGACTGCCCCACATCAAAAGGCCAGAAACAACAAATGTTGGCAAGAATGTGGAGAAAAAAGGAAACCTCATAGACCGTTGATAGGAATGTGAACTGGTCTATCCCCTGTATAAAACAATATAGATGTTTCTCAAAATATTAAAAATGGATTTAGCATATAACCCAGCAATTCCACATCAAGGTATTTACTTGAAGAACACATACACACACAAAAATTAATTCAAAGGTATATATACACCTATGTTCATGGCAGTCCTATGTACAAGAGCTAAGTTATAGAAACAGCCTACATGCCCAAGGACAAAGAAATGAGTCAGAAAATATGGTGTTTGTGTGTATACATGCATACATACATACACACATACATACATACTGTGGAGTTATTAAAAAGGATGAGCCCCTGCCATTTGTAATAATATTGATGAAACTGGAAAGGAAAAGTCTAAGCAAAATAAGTCAAGATAAAGACAAATACTGGATGTTTTCACTTATATGTGGAATACAGAAACACAATAAAGAGTCAGTCAATATCAAACAAATAATAAACTTTTAATATCTGACTGAAAAAATGAGAGAATGAGGGAGGGAAGGGACTGAATGGAACGTGGAAGAAGATTGTTGGGGCATAAGTGTTAGTTAGGGTGTGTAAATATACATTTGTAAAAGTTTGAACCTATAATTCCCAGAGCATATACAAATAAATAAACCTACTTTACCTCAAAAAACATGAGGTGGGGATGCGGGAGGGAGAATAATAATTCATTTTTTCTTGTTTTTAAAAGAATACAAAGAAAATTAAACTTTTGTGTCCTTTGATAATGTAGTTAATTCCCACAAAAGGACTAATTTCTTAGGTATATTAATTTTCTCCCCAACAGTTAAGTAGAGGATACTTTCAACCACTGTCCCACTTTATCCCTAGAGTAATGTTTCAAACATAAAACATATTTTTTAGATAATTTCATGTTATACCTAGAATTGAAAGTTTACCTGCAATGGATTTGAGAGGTGTTTGTCAGTCATGTAGGACCTTTATGATAAGCCTAAAAACAAACCATTCATGACACCAAACTGGAAACAACTCCAAATATCCATCAATAGGGGAAGGGATAAACAGAAGATATTCATGTGATGGAGTATTACTCAGCAACAAAAAGGAGGAACTCCTGATACATGTAATAACATGGATGGGTCTCAAAAATATTATGCTCATTGGAAGAAAGTAGATCAAAAGACTATATACTGTATGATTCCATGTATATAAAATTCCAAAGCTGTAAAAACTACAATATGGTAAAATGTAAAGAAAAGTGGTAGCTTTGGGACAACAATATAGAAGAGAAAGGACTATATAAAACTTTTTGGGGTAATAAAAATGGTATATCTTGATAGAGATATTTACATTTGTCAGATGTCTACATTTGTCAAAAGTCAGTGAGTGGTAAATGCAAGGTTTGTGCATTTCACTGTATGTAAACGTTTAAAACTGAAAATTTTGAATTCCAGTTAATAAAAAGATGTATGCTGACATGTTTTGGACTGAAATGCAGAGATGTATGTAACTTACCTTGAAATTCATCAAAAATGATGATGCATAGGTAGAGGGGTATTTAAGAAAGTAAGTATAGGGAAATGTTAACGATTACAGAATCTGAGTGTTTGGCATCACTGAAGAATTCATCCATCTTCCTGTTTGAAAATTTTCATTTTATAATCCTGGGGCAAAATCATTACAATTAAGTTTACTCCTCTCCTAATCTTTATTTATTTTTTTAATATATATTTTTATTGTTATTTATATCTTTTACATTTTGTATTCCCTTGGGTAACCCACCACCAATTCACCCGTGACCCATCTCCGTGGTCCCTTGTGTCCTCTTCTACTCCATTTTGTGCCCTTCTCCTCCCCCTCCCCTGCTGAGTGTCTCTCTCCTATTTGGTTTCCCTATAGTCCTGTTATAAGTGAAACCATTCAATATTTTTCTCTTTCTTTCTGGCTTATTTCACTGAGTATGATCCCCTCTAGTTCCATCCATGTCGCTGCAAATTGCATGTGTTTATCTTCTTTGATACTGAATAGTATTCCATTGTCTCCCGATCTTTAACTTACCCTCCTAGTGTGGCGAACACAACCCAAGACATAATGGCAAGAAAACTTTTCTACCACATGTGGCTCTTCGGAGGCTTTAACATAAAGGAAGGTAATATTTCATGACTAGTTTCAAAGTCTACAACTAAATGGCATTGCCTGTTTGTACTAGAACCAATTTTTGTATCTATTTTGATTGCATTTTGTTATAGCAACCCCCAAAAACTGAGATGTCATTGTTCTGAATGAAATGTGAAGATTCAGAGTCATTCTTTTTTTTTTTAAGATTTATTTATTTATGCATATAAGCTGGGGTACAGGCCAGAGGTATGGGGTGGCAAAAGGGTTCACCAGAGACAGAGTGGGGAGCAGCACAGGCAGATCTATGGAAATACACTGCTGAGGGGATCAGTGGGCAAGGCAGGAGAGGTCTGCCGCGCCATGTGGGACTCTCCCAGGCTGGGTGTCAAACTTGCTTAGCCACTGCTGACAGCGTCACAGTGCAGTGCTTAACCGCTGTGCCACCAGGGAGGCCCCTCAGAGTCATTCTTTTTTTTTTTTTTAAAGATTTATTTTTTATTTATACATACAAGCTGGGGTACAGGCCAGAGGTGTGGGGCGGCGAGAAGGTTCACCAGAGACAGAGCGGGGAGCAGAACAGGCAGATCAGAAATACACTGCTGAGGGGAGCAGCGGGCAAGGCAGGACAGAG